>JARFIX010000058.1:0-18260 GCA_036346125.1 Lycocerus yunnanus
CTACGCTAATTTACCATATAGATACAGCCGTGCTCACGGCAGTAAGGCACCCTTTAAAATCTTGCGTAATTCTTTTAGGTACTTACCTGACCCTAAATATTTTAGCAGGTAGTTGTAAGTGCATTACGATTATAATTCAAAGAAATTGGTCAAAAATTTTTGTAACCCGAGTCCTACAAAAGGATTTGATAAATTGTTCATTTTGTAGAAAGCAGTCGTCTTGTTTAGTTTAAAAGTGTGAATTCTTATTTTCGGAGTGTTCATTTTAAATATTTTAGTTGTATTTAATAAACTATAAACTTTGTCAAAATGGGAAAAATTCAAATTTGAGTGAATTAAAAGAGCACAAATCATTGTACTCCATCAAGAAGGGATAAACCAACTACAAATTAGTAAACGTGTTCGTTGTTCCCGCTGTGCAGTACAAAACACTATAAAACGTTTTCGGAAAGCGGTAGCTACGATTATAAACGTAGAAGTGGTCCAAAACGGGTTACTACCGCTAAAGAGGACAGGGTTTTACAACGGGAGTCCCTTAGAAACCGCAGAAAGACGGCCAAACAGCTGGCCGCACAAATGGCTGAAAGCGGAGGACCATCAGTTTCACGACAGACGGTGTCGAGACGATTGAACGAAGTGGGGCTCCGCGGTTGTAAAGCCCGGCGTAAGCCGTGGCTCTCAGAAAAAACAGGAAAGCCAGGCTAGCATGGGCCCAGGCACACAGAAATTGGACGCACGAGGATTGGTCAAGAATAATTTGGTCCGACGAATCTAACTTTGAGGTAATATCTTAGTATCATTTCTTTTCATAATAAAACATTAACAATTTAATTTGTTGTCTTTGTTAAATTAAAATAGTATAAATCTTGATTAACATTTTTATAAACTATTGTTAGATTTTTGGAACCCTGGATCCGTATATGTGCGGCGAAGACCCGGGAAGAAAATGAAACCGATTGCGTCGTACCCACGGTCAAATTTGGAGGTGGAAGCGTGATGATCTGGGGTTGTATGGCAGCCTCAGGGTGGGCAATATGTTTGTATGCGAGGGTCGCATGGATAGTACCAAGTATATTGCCATGTTGGAATCCATTTTAATGGATTCTACACAAAATTTTTCCTGATACTGACCATGCGACCATAACGTATCAGCAGGACAATGCACCTTGCCATACGTCCCGAGCTACAAGGGATTGGTTTGCGTCGAATGGGGTGACTGTGTTAGATTGCCTGCACAGTCACCAGACCTCAACCCCATTGAACATTTGTGGTCAATATTAAAAAAATATCGCCAAACATGATTGCTCATCAAAACTGAACTGAAAGAAAATTTGCAGTTGGAATGGGAGAAGCTGTCCCCATCGATCTGCAACTCTTTAATAAGGAGTATGTCGAAAAGGGTTGCAGCAGTAATACGAGCAAAAGGAGGACCAACTAAATATTAAAAATTATGTTGAAATAAACGTTGTGAACCAGTTTGATTGTTTTTTTATTTATATTTTCTTGAATTACGTTATAGTACATTTTGCCTTACTGCTGATGTAGATTATCACTAGAGATATCTTTAGTGAAATTAATAAATGTATAATAAATTATTGTAATAAACAACTTAAGTATTTTGACAAAATTTAATCAAATAATAATCCATACTTCTTCAGAATTATTAATAACTAGGTTGTTTTAAGTAAAAAAAAATTTACTTCAAGAATTGTTAAAACATAGAAAATTGTTCGTCGTATTTTCTAAGTGAGTAGTCTGACAATGTGACAGTAGAATATGTGACAATACTTTTTTCAACTTTTTGATAATTTAGGACAGTAATTTCAAAACCCATTTTTCTTAAAATAAGATTAGATAATATGCTATGCGCGTGCCATCTACAAAACATTTTTTAATGAGGTTAATAACAGATTTTTAAAATGTAAACTCCCAAATAGACGTTATGTAATGACATACTGTAAATATAGCACAATTAGTTTTTCTGAAATCGGCCATACTTGATCAATTACTGCAACTTTTCGGCGCAGGAAAGTAAACCATTACCGGACTCACGCAGTAAAGGCCAGACCACTCTGATATTATAATATTACAACACATCGTCATCTGTCATTGCAGGATCAGGTTATCAAAACTATGGCAACAGCAGAAATACGCCTTATTTGATTTTATTTAATTTTAATTGTGATTAGCCATAACTAAAAATCGAACTATTGAATTCGATTAATCTCGCGATTTCAGAAAAATAGTATTCCATACACGTCAAGAAAGTGTCTTTACCTGACACGGCGACAATTAGTACTCGGCCGCATCGGCCTCGTACTAATATTGTCGCCTAGTCAGGTAAAGAATCACTTTCCTGACTTTCATGTAAATAACTATTACTATTTTCACTACAATAAATAAACAACTGAATCGTTCCGCAGGCCTGTTTTGTTTATTTATTTATTCATTAACTATAAATGCTTTTACGTCTAACTCTAACCTCTAATCTAATAGTATCATGTTGTAAATTTAAGCACAGTTATCTGACGTACGGTAAGTTTGTAACTAACATTATGGCCAAATAACATTGGTATTTGCCACCTTAATAACACCTGCTTTACCTTCTTAGAACTTTCTAGAAATTATATTTTGAGCTTCGTTGAATAGAACCTTTTTGGACTAAATATTTTATTATTTTAGTTCAAACTGCCAAATTCCAAACTATGGACTTCATACAAGATATACAATTCTTGGAGAATTGAAAACCACGACATGTAAATTTGGGGATTATGCACAACAATTTAATACATTAGAAGTAAGTTGTGATCGGGGATATAAACCAAAACCATTTACGGATATGCGTACCATTTGCATTAACGGTCAATGGAATCCTCCATTAACAATAAATTGTTCACGTAAGTTTTTACTGTAATTATTTCAAATTATATATATTATTAACCTTTGAAATTAATATGACAGTCATCAGAAAATGTCTGATGACAGCAGTAACCATTGCTGAAAGCTCACAAATAATGTTTCGTTTTATTGTTCATTTAACCTTATAATTTTAAAAATTTGAATCAAATTGTAATTATTTCATGCAATAGTACAAAATTACATTATTTTATACAATATTTATTGCTCTTTTTTTACAAAATTTATGCGACTATCTACTATTGAATTACTGCTACACTCCAGAAATTTGCTTTGAAGCTGACGCTACAATATTTTTCACATCTTACAGAAATTTGTCCATCGTTAACTTCAACCATGTCGACAACTGTTAGATGTAAATATCATGACATACCTTTAGAAAATTGCAATAATCCAATAGAAGAAACAACAGCTTTCCTGTCGTGCAATTCGTTCTATGAGCAGGATGACCACCAAAATAATCGAATCCGTATGTGTAGAGCTGGCCAGTGGATTCCTGGTATATCAGAATGCTATCCTAGTGAGTTCTTCTCTTACAGATTATTTTCTACAGTTCATTAATTACATTCACTTCGACATTAGTCTGCGGTATAAAGCGTCCCAAAGGTAGGACTAACATAGTTAATGGTCAAAATGCTACTATCGGAGATTTTCCATGGCAGATTGGAATTTATAATGCTCGAAATGAGTTTATATGTGGTGGATCAATCATAGATCGTCACATTATTTTGACTGGTAAATATAGTTTTAACGCATCATGCTAAAAATAATGCTAAAATTTAAATAATACACTTTTAGCTGCACTGTGTGACTGACTACTATGGCAACGTTCAACCAATTGAAAATTACAATATTGCAGCAGGCAAATATTATAGAAAATATGATGATAATAAAGATAAATTAGCACAATATTCTAAAGTAAAATATATTCTTTTAAATTTATTGTAATTTTGAAATATGTGTTTTGCAGGTATTGCATATATATGTGCCAGAAAGATATACAGGGCTATCAAATTATTTCGCACTTGATATAGCAATTCTAATTTTAACAGATCCTTTACAATAACGTTAAGAGTTCAACCTCTGTGCATAGAAATGAATGAAGAATCTCCATATTTGCATTTATCATTAAATACTAGTGGTATAGTAAGTTTATGTGAAAAAATTTATTTTTAATCTTTTATTTTTAAAAATTTAACCAAAAATTGTAATAGGTAATTTTGATAATATTTTAGGTTACCGGTTGGGGTTATACTAGTGAAGGGAGAGAACTTTCGGAAGTATTAAAGGAATTAATAATTCCCTACATCCCGTTTCGTAAATGCTTTGAAGAAATGCCAGATGTATTCAGAAGGTTTATTACCACTGATAAAATATGTGGCGGATACTTAAATAACAGTTAGTTTTTATATCCATAAATTATTATAACTAGAAATATCCCTTATATATGCAATAACATAATGCGCAAACTGGCGTTGCACAACTAAATGTGAAATTGCCTTGAAATTTTATTCGTAAACGCAGCATTAACTCTTAAAAGATAAGTAGAGGACGATATAAACTATGTAATGAGATACTAGGTAATGCATTATGTAACGTAATAAAATTGTAGTAATATGCTAATATGTATGTACTATATTGTGCATAATATCACATGGATCGTCTGTTGGATTCTTTATAATTTACATGTTATTTTGACAATCATCTGCTTTTTCTTTTAAATTACATTTTCAATTTAAAAATTTTCAAACAAGGAAACATTTAATTTATACAACAAACCGTTATGTATACCGAACTTGACACAGAAAAATCGGACACAACAAAACGCTCATAAAAGAGGCGCATAAAACAGGTTTGACTGTATTTACCACTACTTAATTGTACTACTACTAAATCTATCAGATACTACTATCTTTCAGATTCTTGTGAAAACCTACAAATCATAACAGGAACCACCACTGATTGGAAAGTAATTTTGCTTATTTTTAGAAACTTCTATATGTGGAGGGATAGCGGAGGAGCTTTAGTTTTAAAATGTATTAAGTGGCCGATATTACGTAAAGGTATCGTCAGTACGTCCCCAGAAACAGAAGAATTTACTTGCGACTCCAATCAATACAATCTGTATACTTCAGTTAACTATCATCTAGACTTCATTAGAAATATTTCAGCATACAACCAAATGTAAGACATTTTATCCTTTCTTCCATTTCTGGAAACTATAATAATTGTAATATGTATATTAACCAATTAACAGACCAATTGGTTTAATCCTGATAGCTGATGATGATGATGTACTATATTGACATACAGTAATACTAGGTATTATTATTATGCACCTAGTATAAATTATTATATTATCTTCTTCTTTCTTAGATCTTTTGATCTTTTGAATCTTAACAGAAGCATCGGCGATATTCCTAGACCACTGTTAGTGGTCTACGAATTATTTATTTTATTAGCGTTTTTATTAACGGTGCGACTTTTCAATACTTTAGTTTTTTTTAAATAGTGCGATGCAAGCGGAAAAATTAATTAAAATTTTTTAAATTTCTATAAATTTAAGTTTGGCGCTGTCAAAAAAAACTTAAATTTTATTTAATTCAAAACGGTGCAAACGGGCAAGAACTTGTATTCATATTATAAGGAAAATTTTTTTTTAAATGTATAAGAAACAGAATAAGTACGAATAGCACCTTCGGTATGTATAATGTACATACTACGATATATTATTCTACTAAATATCACAATAGGTTTACGAATATTATCGCATATTTTTCACTTTTTATTAGCCCGCAATCTATAGTAATCACAGCGGATGATGCCATAAATGAAGAAACGAATGAAACTCGATTAAACATCGATCTTTGTACCAGAGAATACTTAATCACCGAAATGCTACGTAAGTATACAAAATAATATGGTTATGTTTTAGAACTGTAATGTTTTTGCAAATACAATAGAAACTCGATTCGAGTACACTAACCCAAGTGTTCACACTAACAGGAGTTGTAGATATGTACGATTGTGTATGGATAACGTTGCTAGTTAAAAGCATTCACTATCACAATATGCCCGTTGCTAGCTTCAGTACCGAGTAACTATAGAAAAAAATTTGTGATCACAGGACCGAGATGTTCATAAATTCGAATGTTCACATTATCGAGCTTCTACTGTATGTTTGAAAATACCTATTTAAACAAAAACAACAATTTATTGAAACAAACGTACAATAAATCAGTTAGGCGCCGATCCAGCACAGATCAGTACGGTTTGGCAAGAAAATATAGCACATAGAATAAAACAAAAAGTATAAAACATAATCTTCAATAATATAAGATACATTTAATACTCAAAATCTCATTTATTTTTCTTGCAAATGTTTATTTTTAGGCAAAAATGGCACAGAACCTCCTCAAATAATTCCAAAAGATTATGAAGTTACAATCAATGCGTCATTAACTTTTAAACTAAGATGTTTAAGCAAGAATTTTGTTACATGGGCATACCCAAATAACGTAAGTATATTAAACATGTTTATGTGTTTTTAAGGTTTGTACGTACTCGAATGTAAATAAATTTCACTTGGCGTTCTATGCAAAAGACAAAATTATACTGCTCATGGAGCACAAATATTGGCACAATATTAAACCAATACTGACTTTAAAATATTGCACTAATATCGAGATGTGAACATTTTCCAATATTGATTTCCAATATTGAAGCAAACATTTGTGTATTTACAATATTGGGCTAATATACTCGTATATTTTTAATATTGCGACAATATTAAGATGTAAAAATTTTCTAAATATTTGAAACAATTACTTTTACAATAATACAATTCAGTGTATACACTAAATATAATATATTTCTTTATTATTATAATTTAGTGTTCATGTTAATATAAAACTAAAATGTTTTTATTTAATTTTATTATCTCTTCAGTACAACTTTTTATTGTAGTAATATGTAATTTAAGCTTTTCATAGATAAAATTTGATTTCTATATTTAGATATCTACCAAGATTTAATACTTTGTTTTAATTGCTTTTCATTTTATAATTTACCCAAATTGTCATAGTTGTTAATAATTAATTTCAATCGACTTTTATAATTAACAGATAGAAGAAAATTTGACTAAATATTCGACTATAACAATTAAATCATCAAAATGTGACGCAGTGTATGAATCGCTTTTGACTATCAATAATGCTTCTTATTTGGATGTTGGATTTTATTATTGCCATGAAAACAGTACGGATTTTACTGATTCGACTAAAAGTTCTAGCATCTATGTATACGTATATGGTATAAAATAAAATTGTTTTTATTATTATTTTGTAAATTGTTTTAAATTTATATTTTCAGATGATGCACAATTATATTTGATGCCTAAATATATTAATATGACGGTAACTGAACACTCGAGGGTAACTTGGCCGTGCCGATCTACAGCAAGCGATGTTAGCGTTGAGTTGATAACAAATAGAGATATACCTCGTACATCCTCCTACTATGATTCCAAATTTGGTTTTGCGTTTAATCAGACTCTGGCGGTTGGCAATTATAGTTTCTGGTGTAAATTTTCAAGAGGACACTATGTACAAACTACGAATATATATATTGCTGTAATAGGTATGTAAATACATAGAAAGGAAGGATACAGTAGGTAGGTACATGTATTTTTATTTATAACCTACAATAGGTAGTACCTAATCTGGAAATATATTCAACGTATTCCAAATTTTAAAAAATTTTGTTTTATATTATTGTGTAAAATATTATTCTGTTCCCGTTTCTGCTCCGTAAATAAATTGCTTGTATAATAAGCAACTTGGCAGTTTTTTTGGTGATGAATTAACTTATCTTGCAGAACGGAGTTGTCGCACGGATTCCACCATTTGCCATCTTCACGCGATATGTTTAACAAATTTGGAATCGAAATACGTTTGTAAGTGCCGTTCAGGATATACTGGGAACGGAACCGTATGCCAAGAAAGTATTGCACACGATTACAACTTTTTACTACTAGCTCGGGGACAAACAGTAACACGGATACCATACAACCAACCGTATAATAGTGATGGCACTCACATTATTATGAATCGGGTACAAACTGCTGTTGGATTGGATGTCGATTGTTTGCTGGGTCACGTTTATTGGAGTGACGTAACTCAAAAAACTATAAAAAGTTCAGATTATAATGGCAGCAATATTGTTGACTTTATAACCAGTGGTACGTACGTACATAAATGTTATTTTACGCTTTCTTTATCCGCTTCGTAGATATTGGTACCCCTGGAAGCTTAAGTATTGATTGGATAAATAGAAATATTTACTGGACCGATTACACCAAAAATACCATTGAAGTTGCCAATATTGACACTAAATTACGCACTACTTTATTTAATACGAATTTGGTAAATCCCCGTGGTATTGCAGTTCATCCTCAACGAGGGTATGTGTTTTTTTTTTGTTTTGTATACATATTTTTCTGTCCGTAGTAAAATATTCTGGACGCATTCGAATAGGGGTCATCCTAAAATTGAGTGGGCAAATGCTGATGGTACAAGTAGAGAAATTTTCTTGGAAGACAAGAATGTACTGTTATTACCATATTCGTTGGCTATTGATTTTGAAACGGAACGTCTTTGTTACACCGACGCCGGTACTAATAAAATTGAGTGCTTGAACATAGACTCTCGGCACAAGGAAACCATAGCTGAAAATTGCGGTTATCCGTATGGAATTTCTATAACAAGCGACTACTTTTACTGGTCTACTTGGAGCATGTAGGTTTTTTGATATTATTATGTTCTCAATTGAGAACCATAGTTAACCATAAGTTCGGAAAAGCCTTGGCACGTGGAAATACATTTTACGAGTTTATAATTTGCAAATGAAATAATCTTAAGCTAAAAGGTGCTTTTCCGTACTTGTTCCACATATACATAGTTATTATTTTAGTGAAATAATCGAGCGTGTTGATAAACGCACTCTAGAGCGCTTAACACCTCTAAATGTTCCGTTTATATTTGTTGAAAGTAAAATGTTATTTGAATTGGCGGCGGTACCACAACACTGTTTGGATTTAGTGAATAGTTGCCAGTACAACATTCAATGTCCTCTAGGTCACATTTGTGTACCAAATGGTAATGGCAGTCACAGTTGTTTAAGCGGCTACAAAGCAGATTCACCGAACGAGAAACCAACTTGCTAATTTTGAAAGTTCTGTATGCTTACTTTATTATACGATATTAAATTTTTAATAAAATGTAATATGAATAGACCTATAAGAACCATTTTCACTTTCAATAATACATTAAACAAAATTTTACGTTTACTTTATTTTAAAGGTTTTATTTGTATATTTATACATTATGTTGTCGTGTTTGGTAAGGCCACAAACCATGCCAGCATTAAAAAATTATACCGCAGAATAATCTATAATAAAATTATTGTGACTGGGATTTAAACTTGCTCAAGGTGGCACAAAAAGTTATTCCAAGGCCAGCTCAGACACTTGGGTTAAAAATACAAAAACAATAAATAATTATCCAAATCAATCCAATAAATCCAAGGGCTTAAGAACAAGCTTGAGAGTAAGGTGCTCAAACCAGAGTTCAGAAGTCGACGGCCGGATGTAAGATGGTGGACAGCGGGTTTTACCGAAATCCTTACTTGTTAGATATGCTGGCCCTATCGTTCTAAAAACACGAAACTGAAGCTAGCCGCGAATGGTAAATGATAAAAAAAATCGGATGTGCCATGCCCATGATTTTATATATTTATTAAATAAATATATTAAATAATAAAATTTATAATAATAAAAAAACAATAGTTTTCATTAACAATGTGAACCTAAAATTTAATCAGTCAAGTCTAAAATAAAATACAAAATACCTAACTTTAGTTTTGAAATTCTATTAGTTTTAAAATTTAATAAAACTAATATTAAATAATAAGATTTAAAAAAAAATTTTCCATAAACCAATTTTACCAAAATTTAATCAGCTCTAATTCCTGCCATAAACATAACAAATCTCAACTTTAGTTTTGAAAATCCTGTTAGTTTTAAAATATTAAATAAAGACTAATATTAAATAATAAAATTTAAAATAATAAAAACAATAGTTTTATAAACGAATTTTAACTAAAATTTAATCAGTTCTAAATTCACTTAAAATATGCAAATCCTAAATTTGGTTTTGAAATTCTATTATTTTAAAATATTAATTAAAACTAATATTAAATAATAAAATTTAAAAAAAAAATAGTTTCATAAACCAATTTTAACCAAAATTAATAGTTCTAATCTACATAAAGATAGCAAAATCCAAATTTGTTTTGAAAATTCCTATTAGTTTTAAAATATTAAATAAAGACTAATATTAAATAATAAAACTAAAAAATAAAAACAATAGTTTTCATAAACAATTTTACTAAAATAGTTTAAATACTCAGGACATAAAGTATGTAAATCCATAAATTATTTTAAATTTTATTTTGCACGAAAATCAATAAACATTTCTACATATTAATATGATAAAGTAAAATTTAAAAAATATATATAAACCAATACTTTTCAAAAAAATTATTAAATAAAATCAAACTCCAAAGTTTGTTTCCGTATTACCAAGAGGTCTTTGGATAAACAAGTTTTTCTAATGTATTGCTTGCGTAGAATCCGAATTCATTGGTTAAAAGTGTCTCAGAATGGAGCAATGGTTTTAACAAATACAAAAATTTACAAATTTTAGTTTGAACAATTTTTTTCTAATAATTTGGTCTATTTTAAGAAGAAAAGGTTTCATGTTAATTTTTGGTAAATTATTCTAAAAAAAAGTTATAAATTTTTGTTTGATTTTGGAACTTAAATGATTCCTAATTTCTTTTTAAAGCATTTTACGAAAAAATCACAAGTTACCTGTTCTTAAAATAGATCAAATTATTAGAAAAAGAAATAGTTTGAACCAAAATTTGTAAATTATCGTATTTGTTTAAACAATTGCATCAATATATGACCTCTGCAGTATCTGTAGTAATTTTTACATGTACCTATCTAAATGTTTATATTCATTGAAGCGATTAAAATATCTTTATTTTATTTTATTAAGCACTTATCATTCTAAATTTGTTTAAAGAAGTTAAGAATTATATCTCACGATATGAATATTACATTTTTCTAAATAAAAAGTGGATTATTTTAAAGTATTTTCCTAGTTATGGACACTGTCAACTAGGATCCCAAAACAATTTTAAATATTTATATTTTTTTGTAAATAATTCTGGAAAGATCACTTACTATGTCAATATTAAGTTTCATGCAATAAAATTAGAAATATATTGTGTGAGAGGCATTTGACCCCTATCTCTCTACGTAGTTTTCTCGTGTTGAAATCATTGATGAAAATGCTACAAAATCTTAAGTTAACAAAACTTTAGACAACCATATTTTAGGTGTCAACAACAAGAATTTGAGAAAAATGAAAAATAATATTAAAGGTAAAATAGAAGATTAACAGAATATTATCAGAACACAATAATTTTAATACATATTTACTAATATTTCGCATCACTATTATTTAAAATGTTAGACATTTGACATTGTTTATAATTATGTTGTAATCTTAATTATTGATAAGAGCTATAATTTATAATATGCAAATTTAAATATTTCACAGATTTTAATGTTTTGTTTAAAAAAAGAACTAGATTTTCCACATTGCATCAATACAAAATATAAACTTGAACAGTATCTTACATCGTATAAGTTGATAGCGGATACGGTGCGATTATATTATATTTCTAATATTTTGAATTATCAGATATAATAATATTAAGAACAACTTAAAAATGAATCTGTCCTCTAAAAGAACCTCAAAGTTTCTAATATTTTATGATGTGCTGCGAGTTATTCTAATAGTTTTTCAAATTAATAATTCAGTTAGTAGCCGATTGGAAGGTAAACTACATAATATCTATTATATTATCTATAATAATTATATTTTACCATGTTTTAATAAATTACCGCATGCAACTTGAAAATATTAGTATATTACTGACGAGCCGAACTAACATTTTGTTAAAATACTCTGTATACTATAAACCCCCTATATCGTGGTTAATAATAAGTTTTGATGGCTACTGTATTCAATGAGTCAAAATAATTCATAGAAATAAAATAATGAAGGACCATTGGTTAATCCTTTCACGAAGGTACTTACATATGTATGTGCATGTACCTGGTACAAATTAATACCAAATATACCTAACTAAAATTCTACAGTTTTATTACCTTGCATTTGAACCTACAATTTTATTTTTGTGTTACATTTAAAAAATTTTATATTTAATTCATTATGAGTAGTAAGTAGTAATATCTTTTAACATTGACAGGTACCTCGTAAATCCTACTATAATTCCAAAATTGGTTTCCGGTATAATCAGACTGCGGGATTGGCAATTATATTTTCTGGTGCAAATTATCAAGAGGACAATATGTACAAACTACGAACTTTTAATGTTGTTTTAATGTTTTTAATGTTTAAATTAGGTTTTTAAATTTTTACTTAATATGAAATTATATAAATAAAAATTATATAACATAGAAAGGAAACATTATTTACAATAAATTTCCTTATTACTTTAATGCAAAGTCAAATGGTTTAATGTGCAGTTAATAAGGATTCGAAATTGTACAAAACACCAACAGATTAATTTCTCTTCGCAAAGATTCGTCATTAAATATCAGATCATCCTTTTGAAGTTCTAACACAATATAATAATTATACACTAATATCCTCTGTCCGCTCCTTAAACGAATTGTTGTATAATGAACAGCTTGCCTTTTTGGTGATGAATTAACTTATCTTGCAGAATGGAGTTGTCACGTGGATTCTACAATTTGCCTAAAAGTTCTTCACCGATAGCATCATGATTCTGCCCGAAAAATGGTGAAATATTGTCGATAATAATAGAGCATAATTGGTTTATATAAATTTACCACTGAAAGTTACCACTCGACCCATTGTAGAATAATTTAGCCACTATAATTCATACTAATAAGGCAGAAAAAGCTGTTGGATTGGATGTCGATTGTTAGCTAGGTCACGTTTATTTGGGTACCCTAAAAAACTATAAAAAGTTCTGAATGTAATGGAAACAATGTTGTTAACTTTAAAACCAGTGATACAAACAAAAATCTTCTTTTAAGCTTTTCTACATCAACTTCTTAGATATTGATAACCCTTGAAGCTTAAGCATTAATTGGATAGCTAGAAATATTTACTGGACCGAGTACACTAAAAATACCATTGAAGTTGCCAATAATAACACTAATCTTAAGTACTACTTTATTTACTACAAGTTTGGGAAATCTCCGAGGTATTGGCGTTCATCCCCAATGATGGTATGGGCTTTTTTTCGATTTTTTTCTCCGTAGTAAAATATTCTGGGTGCATTCAAATAGAGGCCATGCCAAAATTTTATTTTTAATTCAACATCAGATGTTGAATAGAAAAGGCACAAAACACCTTTCTAAATATGTCCAAGCTATTGAAGAGCTAAGAATTAAACATAAAAACAAGAAACACACTCTTCCAATGTTACGTCTTTTTGGTCCACCTCTATGGTGTGAAATCGTGGACAGTAACAGAGGCCTCCACTAAAAAACTGAAAACATTTGAAATGTGGCTGTAAAATTACAAAAAATGGAGAAGTACTAGAACGAATGGAAAAGAAGAAAGAAATCATGAACAACGTTAAAAGAATGAAACTAAAGTACTTGAAGCACATCATGAGAAACGAGAAGCGTTATGGGTCGTTACAACTAATATTCCAGGGGAAAATGTACAAAAAGAGGGGACCAGGATGAAGCAACACTATTGCTGTTTTCATTTATTTCTTTTCATTACTGTGTTTTAATTGTGCTATTTATAGTTTATACGATACGTCCTGAATTCTCTTAAACTTTAATAATAGTAAATCTGAAAATATTATTCTAGACCAATTTACAAAATAATAACAATCAAAATTTTATTTTATACCTTATACGAATACATGAATGTTACAGTTTTAATCAGTTTCTTCATTGGTAGCATCTTCGGCCGTAAATTCAATAGATTGCGGCCTAACAAAAAGTGAACAGTATGTAGTAATATTCATAAACTTATTGCAAAATAGTAAAATGTGTTATAGTTTGTACATACTACCTACTGAAGGTGTTTTTCACTTTATATGACTACGAATTACCCTACCAAATGCTAAGATTTTTATTGTACAATGTTTTCATTCATTTGCTAGGTTTAATCTTATAATAACAATAACTTATATTATGTTATAATAAACTATATGAACGATGCCTAGTACACGGCTGTATAATTAACCAGGTGAACTAACAAACTATGTTTATAACGCATATAAATGTTCCGATAGTTTTGGCATGTACGCAAGGGAATTCCCGACAGAGATAGAAAACAACTTATTGCACGTGATGCAAATATAGCAGTGGCGTAGTCACGGGACGCAACGCATATTTTTTCATATCGTCGTTGCGCCTTTAAAATACGACATGTGCAAAAATTTGAATTTAATTGTTTAATAACAATTATTATTCTTAGATTAATAAAAAATATTAAAGATACACTACGTCAGTTGGTAATCTACAATTGGAGCCTCGTTTAGTTTAATTAACAAAATAAACGGAACTCACACAATAACTTGTTGCCGTTTATATCTTCGTAGAATGTCTGATACATAATTGTCATTAGTTAAATTTAAATCTGGAATTATAAAAATTGTTTATTAAAATATAATATTAAAGAATAATTATACAGTAGACGCTCGATAATGTACACACCGGATAATGAAAACATCGCGCTAATGTACACACAAAATTCACACTATGGGATCAAATGGACCGCCCTATAATGTAAACAACCTGTGCAATTCGATATTGTAAACAGTTCTTGCGAACGTGTCATATCGGTTATTAGTCTCTGGGCGACGTCGCGTCGCCAATATTTGTAAGGAATTCCTCTGCAATTCAGCTATTTCAGTTAGATGGGTGTTTAGTCCGTGAACTTACGCCAGGCATATTACATGTGTTTATGCATTATTACTATGGCGTCCACATCCAATAAAAGAAAGTGTTTAAGATTGAGTGACAAAGTGAAAATCATAGACGAGGTTGCTCTAGGTGCAGGAGTGACACAATTAGCAAAGAAATATGGAGTATCGAAATCAACAATCTGTAAAATTAAGCGCTTGAAGACACAAATTTTGCGAAGAACGTGCCACACATTTGGAGCCTTGGGAAATCGAAAACTTTAAAAATGCGAAGGCACCTAGAATGGAAAATTGCCTGTATAAATGGTTTATAAAACAACGGGAAAACCATGTCCCAATTAGCGGCGAGATAATTAAAGAGAGGGCTAAACTGTTAAATGAAAAACTGAAGGAGACTGAACATTTCGTAGCCAGTGATGGTTGGCTACAACGATTTAAAACAAGATATGGAATTCGACTGCTGTCTATATCGGGTGAAAAATTATCAGCAACAACCACAATTATGATACTAACCTTGTTAAATGAAGAGGAAGACGAAGGCAGTGATGATGACATTCCATTGATATTAATGTATGGAACGAAGATAAGCAGCTGTATGATATAAATGAAGAGGAAGACGAAGGCAGTGATGACATTCCATTGAAGTTAGAAGTGTAGTGACTGACGCGCAAGCTATAGAAGCTTTAACCAAGCTTTGGATTGGGCTGAAGGAAAAAAAGTATCATACACGGATATTTTAGTTCTGCGTAAATTACGTACAAAGGCATTGGAAGACATTGCTAAGCGTAAATTTACGCAGACTAAATTATCAGCTTATTTTCTTCTCAATAAGATATGTTAATACTTTTAGGTACTGTTGAATATGTTTTGTTTTTATGTATTGTGTTATTAAGCGTTTCTTTTAATAATTTTCTTATTAATAAAAATCCTGTTCGCTAATGTAAACATTTCGATAATGTAAATTCGCTTGGTTTGATATCGTTCACACTATCGAGCGTCTACTGTAATAAAAAGTTTTTGTCATTATATTTAAATATGTTCTTTCATATGTCACTCACGAATTTTTTCAAAAACTCCTTTTGGCTCTTCATTATACGGTAAAATTTTCAACTTGATCCATTTGGTGGAACAAGGTCAAAAAATAAAATTGATTTTTTATATTTTCTTCTAATATTATTCACTAGATTTACTTGTGAAATACTGCATTTTTTATTCAAAATATATCAAAATCTTATTTAAATGTACATACTATTGGAAATAATTAATCAGTGTCAAAATTTCCAATTTTGTAATTGTATAATATTAATATGGTTCAACAAAAGCTTATCAATTATTTATATTGAATTAATAATTTTGCATAAAATGTATAGATTATACTTTAATCAAGTAATTTAATAAAATTAATAAATTACAATAATAATTAATACAATGAATCGATGTTACAAGAACTAAATGAAGCTTCCAAGGCAATAGTAGATCTGAAAATGAACCTAGGTAAAACATAAAAAAATGTGTCCCCACTACGCAAAGATTCAAATTGAAACCTAGGACACAAAATCACCAACTCTAAAACTAACCAAACATCGGAGTTATCTAGAAGAATAATCTTTTTTTAATCTGCCCTGCTTTTGGAAAGCTAAACTGCATGCAACTGCGGTAATCAAAATCCTATAATTCTGAAATGAAGGTATACGACGCATGTGTATTGCCTATTGCAACATATGGGATGGAGACGACAACAACAACAACAAAAGCAAAGACGGAAAATATAAGTACAACACAACGAGCAATGAAACAAAGAATGCCAGAAGTGAATTTCAGTGAAAAAATCAGAAATGAAGTAATAATGAAAAGAATAAGAGTGGCGGACATAACAGAACGAGTAGCAAAGCTAAAGTGGCAATGCATGTGATACGTAGTCAGGCAGAGCTCACTTAAATAGACTTAAGAATTGGGAATAGCTCCCAGGGGACCAAGAACTACCAAAAGAAGCTTAGGAAGACCCCGAGACAGGTGGCTAGTCGACACAAAGAATGTTACAGGAAGATACTGGTTTTAGGCAGCGGCCAAAACAGAGATAAATGGATAGAAATTGGAGAGGCTTACGTTCAGGAGCGGACGGAGATATCCTGAGAAAAAGAGTTATTACACTATGAGAAATTCTTTGTTAAGATTGCTTTTAATAACATTAGTTAATCCTCGTCATTATCTTTATTCATTACAGCATTAACTTTGTCATCTGTAAACAAACGACTGAAATATTTCGACAGGTCTTATTATTTTAGCCAAATATCAACCACGAAAAGGATAATATATAATAGCCGCAACGTGAGAGCAGTACCAAATAGTGCGCCTACCATTAGCACAATCACAACAATAAAAATTATGGCCAGAGATTTTATTCGTACCTGGTTGATAATAATCAATGAAACAACGGTATTTTTTTGAGTTAATATGCCGAGATTTAATTGTTAGTTTTATAATATTTGGTGTGATTTTTACATAGTGAAGTGTAATAGTAACGTCTTCATTCATCAACTCACAATCAGCCAAATAAGATACGGTTCTAGACATTCGATATTTTTTTTAAATATATTAACACTGAATAATTATTCCCAATAGTATGAACATTTAAATAAGATTTTTGATATATTTTTGAATAAAAAAAAGCAGTATTTCACAAGTAAATCTAGTGAATAATATTAGAAGAAAATATAAAAAAAATCAATTTTATTTTTTTTGACCTTGTTCCACCAAATGGATCAAGTTGAAAATTTTACCGTATAATGAAGAGCCAAAAAGGAGTTTTTTGGAAAAAATTCGTGAGTGACATATGAAAGGAACATATTTAAATATAACGACAAAAACTTTTTATTTTTTTAAAAAAAAGGGGGTGGTTACAAAATTATAAAAATTATTTTTAACGTCCCTTGTTGATAATTATTACCAATAAAATTTTTGTTAAAAATATTCAGTAGAATAGTTACAATAAAATAATTACCGAAAACACGTTTTATTTAATTACGTCGTACCCACGGGGTTTAAAAGCTAAAATTTTCAGAAAACATTTTTTTAGTTAGAAATCGATCCACCATATGGATTTTTAAAATCGCTGGGGCAGATTTCACATGCTTATCCGGCTATACCCTTTAAGGTAGTAAAACAGTACAAAGTAAGGTAATTAAAGTTTTAAAATTAAACGCAAAAAAATGCCAAAAATAAAGCTAGGATTCCCGTAGAGATAAAGTTTGATTAAGAAAATTATTGCCGTT